>JAZAVJ010000580.1:0-10032 GCA_037954315.1 Neonectria punicea | reverse complement strand
ATTAATATATAGAGAATTTAGTAGAAACCTTAATATATAGAATTACTTAAATACTATTATACTTATTAGAATTCTTAGATTAGATTTAAAAGAAATAAATATATTAAATATTTACCTAATAGAAAGATCTAGCTAAATAACCTTAAAATAGAAACTATTATAAAAGTAATTTATATAAAAGGAAGTATATATAATAATAATAAGGGATAATTAATTATTACCCTTAAAGAATACTATAAAGGCTTAAATCTAAAGAATAATACTAGTAATACCTTAATAAGGTATAAGAAATACTTTAATAAACTTAATAAAAAGAAAACCCTAGGATATATATATATTATTATAAATTATAATAACCTTTATAATTAAATATAATAATTTAATAATAACTTATCTCTAAAAGAAAAATTATAAAATAAGCTATAAGTTCTAATTAAACTATAATACTAACTTATATAGGAAATATATAAATATCCTCTATATAAATATTAAGAAGTTAATAAAACCCTAGAATAAATTAGAATAATATACTAATTTCCTAGTATAAAAAATATTATTAAAAAAGTTATAAATTAGTATAACCTTTATATAAAAACTAAGGTATAATACTATAAACTATATAAAGAATTATAATTATTACTAATTATTAAGTAATTATAGGACTTTATTACTATAGATTTTATTATAAAGCTACCCCTATTAAAGGACCTAATTATAAAAACCCTTTATAATAACATTCTTATTATTATAGATAGACTTATAAAATTTTCCTATTTTATACCTTACTAAGAATTAATAAATATAGAGTAGTTTATCTATATCTTCTTATAGAATATTATTAGTATTTATAGGCTTTTAATAAAGATTCTCTTTAATAGAAGATTATTATTTACTTTTAAGTTTTAGTAAGTATTAATAAGCTATTTAGGACTAAATTACTAACTTATAATTACTTTCTAAGTATAAGTTAATAAATAAACTAAAAGGATAAATTAAGTTTTAGAATAATACTTATAGTACTATATTAATTATAAATAAATAGATTAGGTTAAGAAGCTAGTAATTATATAGCTTAGCTATAATACTATTACCTATAAAAGTATAAAGACTATACTATTTTATATAAACTTTAGATTTACCCTAAATACTTACTAAGTTAAAAGAAATAATAAAATAATTATTTTAAAAGCTATTCTAATAGTAGAAAAACTAAAGAATCTATATAAAGAAATAAAAACTAAGCTTAAATTTATATATAATTAAATAAAGAAATATTATAATAAGAAAAGAATAAAAAGACTATCCTTCTAGAAAGGAAATATAATCTATCTTATAATAAAGAATATTAAAATAAAATAATAAAATAAAAAACTAAACTATAAATTTATTAAACCTTATAAAATTATTAAGACAATATTAGAAAATAACTACTAATTAGACTTACTACTAAAAGTTAAACTTTACCTAATTTTCTATATCTTACTCCTTAAGATAGTAAAGAATATAATTTATACTAAGTTTAGTAATAAATATAAAACTAAGGTTAAAGGATTAGAAGTATAATAATTAGGTCTATCCTAGAGGTATAGGGTAGGTCTAGACGTAGGGTATATAATTAAGTAGATTAGGATATTATAGTAAGCAATATAGGTTACAGTCTAATAATAGTAGAATAATAGATTTAATATAACTAAGTATATTAATAGCTAAGGAGCTTAAGGCTCTAATCTAATATACTAAGTAAATATATATATATATATATTTAGGATCACTAGATTATAGGGGTAATCTAAGTGATCTATAGTCCTAGATTATAATAAGGATATAGTAATCCTTTATAATTAGTAGCTCTAGGGGGATTACTAGATTATAGTAGTAATCTAAGCGATCCTTATATAATAAGTAAAGGAAAAGTAAGCATATTATATTTCTACTAGTTATAACCGCCTAGTCCTAACCTAAGCTATAATATAATATCCCCTCTTTATTAGTTCTTATCCTAAGGACCTATTAATAAGCTTAACTAGAACTTCTTATAAGTACTCTTAACTTAGCTTTTATAATCCTTTATAATTAATTATAATATTAAGTTATATTCTTAAATCCTCTAAAACTATTTAGTAATCTATTCTTATATAAACTATCGAAACTAAGGGTAATATAGTTATACCTTATTCCTATTGTTTTAAGGTATAGTAAGTATATTAAATATCTAATAAGTCCTCTTATTATAGAGAGTACATTTAGTATAGTTATTCTTATAATAGTTTAAATATTATATCCTTCCTATTTATCCTTCCTAAGTACCTTAGTCCTAGGTATATTCCTTACTAATATTTATAATAATTATACTCTAGAGGCTTAATAAAAAGTTAAAGCTAATATTAAAGTAATAGAGAGTACTTTAGTAAAGGTATTAGCTTATTTAGCTTATCTTTATTTATAAAGGAAATTATTAAAAGAATATAGCTCTTCCTTATTCTCTTATAGTATATAGGAGCTAGATAAGGTAGATAGGGTTTAATCCTAAGAGAAGGCTATTTTAGTAAAGTAGTATAAAGTAGGAAAAGTATAGGGTACTAATACTATTAACTTACTAGATTAGTCTACTATTTTAGGGTTCTTTTTACTTAATCTTAGCATTATTAGTGAAAATTCCTTAAGAGGTATTATATATAGGTAAGGTTTTTAGCTAGTTCTTATTAATTATTACTCTTAGGGTAGCCTTTCTATTTAATAAGATACTTAGTTTATTTATTTACTCTTTATATATTTAAAATTGCTTTTACTATATATTCTTTTAGTCCTTTAACCTTAGTTTTATATTTATTACTAGACTTAGTATAAATTATATCTTTTACTATCTTAAGGAGTAAGATATAGAAAACTAGGTAAAGTCTAACTTTTAGTAGTAAGTCTAACTAGTAATTATTTTCTAAGATTTTTTTAATAATTTTATAAGGTCTAATAAACTTATAATCTAGTTTTTTATTTTATTATTTTATTTTAATATTTTTTATTATAAGATAGACTATATTTCCCTCTTAGAAGGATAGTCCCTTTATCCTTTTTTAGTTATAGTATTTTTTTATCTAGTTTCTAATAAATTTAAGTTTGGTTTTTATTTCTTTATATAGATTTTTTAATTTTTCTAATATAAGGATAGCTTTAGGGATAATTAATCTATCTTAGCTTAGTCTATAAGTATTAGGGGTAAAACTAAAATTAGTATATACTAAGGTAAGCTTTATACTTTTATAAATAGAGGTATTATAGCTTAGTTATATAGTTAGGAGCTTCTTAACTTAGTTATCCTACTTATAGTTAATATAGTATTAAAGGTACTATTCTAGTACTTAGTTTATTTATTCTATCTAACTATTAGTTTATAGTTAGAAAGCTATAATAAGTTAATAGTTTAGTCCTAAATAATCTATTAATAATTACTAAAACTTTAAAGTAAATAGAGGTCCTTAATTAAAGAGAATTTCTATAGGAAGTCTATAAATACTAATAATATTTTATAAGAAGATATAAGTAAACTATTTTATATCTATTAATTCTTAGTAGGGTATAAAATAAGAAAATTTTATAAGTCTATCTATAATAATAAGAATACTATTATAAAGGGTTCTAGTTATAAGGTCCTTTAATAAAGGTAGTTTTATAATAAAATCTATAGTAATAGAGTCTTATAGTTACTTAGTAATTAGTAGGGGCTATAGTTTTTTATATAGTTTATAGTATTATACCTTAGTTTTTATATAGAGATTATATTAGCTTATAACCTTTTTAATAATATTCTTTATACTAAGAAATTAGTATATTATTCTAACTTATTATAGGGTTTTATTAACTCTCTAATATCTATATAGGGGATATTTATATATTTCCTATATAAGTTAGTATTATAGTTCTTTAAGAACTTATAGTTTATCTATTTTTTTATCTAAGGATAGCTTATTATTATACTATTATATCCTATTATAGAGTTTATTAGTACTTATAATAATATAGGTATTTCCTAAGGTTTACTTTTTTCATTTAGTAGCGATTATAGCATTAGTAATTTAATCCTAATTATAGTCCTATTTTAAGTATTCTAAGCAATTATTAATTATATACTAAAGTGCTTTCTAAAGTCTATATATATTATATATTTTAGTAATAAGCTAGTATAGTATATTAATACTTCTATTATAGGGTCTTACTTTATATAGTTCTTATACTATTTAATATTAATAGTAATAAGGAATAATAATATATCTATTCTAATACCTAATTTCTCTAGTATATTTATAAGCTTAGTCTATAAAGTCCTATATAAGTCTATCTTTATAGATTAGGGCTAAGTATTTAGGTTAGGGTTATATCTTTTATATAGCTATAATATACTTCTACTTAAGGTATCCTTTAGTATTAAAGTTAAGGATTTATTTATTTATCTTAGGCTTATTAGTATTAAAGTTACTTTATTAACTAATAGTATTAGCTTATCTATTTTCTAATCCTTTCCTATAGATAATTAAATAGTTAAATTCTAAGAGGTATTTAGTATATTATAATTATTATCTACTAAGTTCTTATATAATTATAAAGTATAAGATATTCTTATAATCTATATAGACCTTAATCTTATACTTATTTCCTAAGAGGTAGTATTAGAATTCCTTAAATGAGTTAATAATTATAAGGAATTCTTTATTATAGATAGGGTAATTAAGTTTAGTACTATATATCTTATAAAAGAAGAAAGTAATAAAGTATAATAGTTTATTATTATCCCTTTATTTAATCTAAGCGCTTTATATAAAGTTTAATATATTTATCTTAAGTTTAATTTCTTATTTAGGGTTAAAGGTTATTAATACTAGCTTACTTAAGATAAGTCTCTTAATATTATTAAATGCTTTTATTATAGTAGTGTTTATTTAGAATTCTATTCCTTTCTTTATAAGTTTAGTAAGTAGTATAGTATAACTACTAAAGTTTTTAATAAATCTTTAGTAGTAATTAGTAAATCTAAGGAAGGCTTATACTTCCTTAATATTCTCTAGTTTTTTCTACTTACTAACTATAGTGATTTTCTTTAGATCTATCCTAATCTTATTATATAAGATAATATATCTAAGAAACTCTACTTCTAAAGTATAGAAGTTATTCTTCTTTAGTTTAACTAGTAGGTTTATATCTTAAAGTGCTTATAATACCTTATAGATATATTCTATATATTCTTCTTCTAAGTTAGAGAAGATTAAGATATTATTTAGGTAGTATATAATAAATATATCTAGATGCTTATATAGTATATTATTAATTATTTATTAAAATATAGCTAGTATATTTATAAGTCTAAAGGGTATAATAAGATATTTATAAAATCTAAACTTAGTTCAAAAGGTAGTTTTCTATTTATATCTTTCCTTAATATAGATAAGATTATACGCTCCTTTTAGATTTAGTACTATAAATACCTTCTTACTATAGAGTTAATCCTTAAGCTTTATAATAAGGGGTAATAGGGTTTAGTCTTTAAGTATAATATTATTTAATTATCTATAATCTATAATTAGTTAGAGCTTGCTATTCTTTTTAAGAATAAATATAATTAGATATTTAGCTAATAACTTAGAGATCTTAATATATCCTTTTTATAATATATCTTTAATATATTCTTTTAGTATATTAAGCTACTTTTTATTAAGGTTAAATATTTTATAAAATATAGATAATATTCTATCTTTTAGTATAATTTTATAGTCCTATTAACTAAATTTAGGTAGTCCTATCTTAAGTTCTTCTATAAAGAGTTTTTTATAGATTCTATATTATGCTAGTATATTTTTAAGTTATTCTTCTTTAGGCATTTTCTTATATTCCTTAAGGTCTTTATTTATCTATATAAACTATTATTAAAGGTATTTAATTATATATTTAAGCTATATTTTCTTACCTTTCTAGTGCTTATATTATATTCCCTTTAGGGGTACTAAGGTATTTATTATATCCTTAAGCGTATCCTTACTTTCTATCTTATTAGGAGTTAAGATTTAAGATCTCTATTTATTTATTAAGTTATTTTCGCTATTACTATAGAGTATATTATTAAGGTTAATTAATACTTAGCTAGTTCTCTAGTTAATATATAGGTTAAATTTCTTTAGCTATAGGTACCCTAAAATAATATTATATTAGGATATTAGTAGAATATTAAGGGTAATACCTTAATTTTATCTATTAATAAGAATCTTTAAGTAATTAATTTATTATATTACCTATCCCTAATTATAAGAAAATATATCTCCTTTAAGATTATATACTATATATAGGTCTAATTTGTCTTTCTATAGTAGCTTTAATCTATTAACCACTCTAGGGTTAATATATAAGGTTTTAGCTCTACTATCTATTAATATAGTAAGCTATTTATTCCTAACTCGTACTTATAGCTTAAGTATTATTCGTTTTATTACTAATTTCATTATATATAGAGCTTTTCGTAAGGGTTGCTTATCCTCCCTTATATTACTTACCTATTACTCTTTTTTTATAGGTAGTATTACTTGTTTTTTATGTTCTTATTATATATGCTATCCTTAGTATTATGCTATTCTTTAACCTTAGCCTAGATATATACCTTATATTCCTAGTGTGTATAATTTTTTAGGTCTAATGGTCCTTCTATATATAACCTAGAGTAGTATTTATCTCGTACCTTTAGTCGTGTGGCTTAGTACTATAGTATTAGTTTAACTAAGATATAGTCTTATATTTCCTATTCTAAGTAGGGGTTATTAAGGATTAGTCTAGGGATCTTAGTAGGATAATAGTTATTCTTAGCTTTCTTACCTTTATGAACTTTATATTAGTAGTAATAATAAGATATTTATAATAGTTCGCTATATCTTAGTACCGTATAGTATAGTCTTAGATCGTCGCTAGTTTTAAGTTATAGGATAATAGGATTGGTCCTAGCTATTTCCCTTAGCTTAGCTCTAATATATACCGGTTTGCCTTCGCGGGTATCTTCCCATTCGTAGGTAAGTTATTAGTACATCTCTTCTTTTATCTTCTAGATTAGTATACTGTTTTCGTTATATATATGTGTTTTCTACTATAGTTTTTTAATAGTTAGTATAGTAGCTTATTTCTATTGTATTTCTTGTTTTTCTACCTTATCTTCTAATAATATATTATTAATACTAGTTACCTTATAGCTTTTATAGTTATTACTTAGGTATCCTTCCTTAGGTGCCTAAATATCGTTATTTCTAATAGGTAGCCTAAGCTATTATGCTCATCTAGCTTTATATCCTATATTAAGGCTAGGAATGTTTATTTATTATGTATAGAACTAGCGTTAGATATAGTTATCTTCTTCCTATTATAGAGAGAGTTATATACTTAGTTCTTTATTCTAAAGTCTTAGGGTTTCTAGTTAAGGTTATTAATCTAGGATTTCTACTTTAACTATAGATTATCTATAGGGCCTTCCCTTCCTAATTATTATAATAGTCTTATTAATAATATCCTCCTAAGGTCTTCCTTCTAGGACTAGCTTCTAAAGTCTAAATGTTTCCCTTATTATACTCTTATCCTATTAGTAGTTATCTTAAATACTATACTAGGGTTTCTCTATATAAATACTATCTTCTATAGTCTTATATTATTAAGTGCTAGGTAGGGGTCTAATAGTAAGGTTATTAGTACCTATTATCTTATAGGCTCCTTTAGTTATAGCTACTATTTTTATACAGATAGTAGTCTATAGGGTATCGTACTAATAGTTAGTAGATTGGATATTCTTACCTTTAGGTATAGGTTTATACTTCTATCTAGTCTTAGGTTTCTAATACTTACTTTTAAAATGTTTAAACCTTTTATAGTTCTAATACTTTACTTATAAGTAATCTTATTATATAGCTTTAAGTTCTATAAGGCTGGACTAAGTTCTATAGGAAGTGTTTTTTCCTTTTCCTTCTTTATTATAAGAATTATAATAGTTATTATAATTATCTAAGTAGTAAGGGTTATAGGGGGTATCCCTACCCTTTCCCTTAGTAGCTACTTTCTTTTTATATCTTTTATACTATTATTTATTGATTTTTATAGTTATAGTAATAAAGTCTATAAGGGTATTAGATTAATTAGCTTTATATAGCTTATTCTTAACTTTTTCCTTAAGTCCTTTATAGAAGATTTCTATAAGGATATTATTATCCTATTTAAAGTATAAAGAGATTTATTTAAATATAATAGTATAGGTAGTAATAAACTAGGTTTATTTAATTTTATAAATATTAATAGCTACTTACTATTCTTTATTAACTATTCTAAAGTTATCTTTAAGTACTATTTTAAAATTATCCTATTTTAAGAAGATATTTATAGTATCTTAATTATATATATCTTCTTTATTTTTAAGGAAATCTTATATAATTAGTTTAAACTATATTATAGTATTTCCTTTAAGATATTTACTAATAAATAAGGCCTATATCTCTCCTATAGTAAGTTTTATTAGGAAGAATCAAAAGTATACCTTTATCTTAGTAAGGAAGGGTATAATATCCTTCGATTCTCTATTAAATAGCTTAAAGAGAGAGGGCTTAATACTTTCCCCTAGGTCCTTAGCTTCTCTAGATCGCTCTACTATAGATAAAGTAGCTAAGGTAGTAGATATACTATATACCTACTCTTATAGTCTATTAATAAGAGTGTAGAGTTATACTATCTTAGTAACCATTTCGGCCGCGCTTAGGGGCATAGTGTACGCTAGTAGTAGGTTTCCTCTAGTAGCCGAATTAGTAATAGAGTGTAGTATAGATATGTCTAATAGTAGGTATTGCTTAGGTTAATATAGTAATATACTGAATAAGAGCTATTAATATGTAATGATTAGGTCTATCCTAGAGGTATAGGGTAGGTCTAGATATAAGGTATATAATTAAGTAGATTAGGATATTATAGTAAGTAATATAGGTTATAGTCTAATAATAGTAGAATAGTAGATTTAATATAATTAAGTATGTTAATAGCTAAGGAGCTTAAGGCTTTAATCTAATATACTAAGTGAATGTATATATATATATATTTAGGATTATTAGATTATAGGGGTAATCTAAGTAATCTATAGTCCTAGATTACGATAAGGATATAGTAATCCTTTATAATTAGTAGCTCTAGGGGGATTACTAGATTGTGATAGTAATCTAAGCGATCCTTGTGTAATAGGCAGAGGAAAAGTGGGTATGTTATATTTCTGCCGGTTGTAACCGCCTAGTCCTAACCCGGGCTATAATAAGAAGAGTATATAATAAAAATAATCCTAAATATATAAAAAGTAAATAACTAAATTAAGTATCTTATTAAATAGAAAGACTATCTTAAGAGTAATAATTAATAAGAACTAGCTAAAAACATTACTTATATATAATACCTTCTAAAGAACTTTTACTAATACTAAAAGTAAGAATTAAAGGATTAATTAAAGGGTTTATATTAACTAAATTATTACTTAAACTTAAGGTAGACTAATCAATCCTATTAAGAATGCTTATAAACTAAATATTATAAACTACCTACTCCTTATATATATTAAGTACCTTTAGTAAATTATCCTCCTCTTTAAGCTCTTATAAACTATAATATATAGCCTTACTATACTTAGTAGATACCTTTACTTAAATTTTCCAAATTTATAATAACCTCCCTATAGCCTTAGCTATTTTAGCTTATAGCTTTACTATTTAAGTATAAACTTCTAAAAGAGTATTACTAGTGTTTTCCTTATTACTCTTAAGCTTCTTTTCCTAGGAAAGTAGTTAATTTACTATAAGAAATATTAGTATATAATCTAAGGAAAAGTAGAGAAGGACTTTTATAAGAAGAAGCTATATATATTCTATTATAACTTTATCCTTAATAAATATACTTATTATAATAAGTAGATTTATTAGATATTATATATAATTTCTTATTATAGAAATAATATATATATAGTATATTAGTAAAGGATTTATTAAACTTAAT